>OY755238.1:30994144-31034754 GCA_963576725.1 Azorinus chamasolen | reverse complement strand
CCTGATCGCTGTGTAAATGACGTTTCACACACATCACACTTGTAAGGTTTTTCAACTGTATGTACCCTTTTGTGTTTGTCTAATCCTGAATGCCGTAAAAATGACTTTTCATAAACATCACACTTGTAAGGTCTCTCTCTTGTATGTATACTCATGTGAACATCTAACCGTGGTCGCTGTGTAAATGATTTTTCACACACATCACACTTGTAAGGGTTTTCGCCTGTATGTACCCTAGTGTATTTGTCTAATCCTTGGTGCCGTAAAAAAGACTTTTCACACACATCACACTTGTAAGGGTTTTCGCCGTTATGTATCATCATGTGACGGACTAAATATGATCGACAAGTAAATGTTTTATCACACACATCACACCTTTAGCACGGGTTTTCTCCAGAATGTATTCCCATATGTCGGTGTAAGCTAGTTTGATGACTAAAAGACTTTTCACACACGTCACAGTTGTACGGTCTCTCTCCGGTATGTACTCGCGAATGCTTGAGTAAATGGTCCTTTTCTCTAAATAACTTTCCACACACGTCACAGTTGTAAGATTTCTCTCCAGCATGTATCATCATGTGCCTGTTAAAACTCCATTGATGAGTAAAAGACCTTTCACACAAATCGCACTGATACGGTCTCTCTCCAGAATGTATTCTTGTATGATTGAGTAAATGTGACTGATAAATGAATGACTTTTTACACACATCACACTTGTAAGTTCTTTCTCTTGTATCATTATGTGCCCGTGAATGCCTGACTAAACTGGTTTTCTGAGTAAACGTCTTTCCACACAGTCCACACTTGTAAGGTTTCTCATCTGTATGTATCATCTTAGCTTAGAAAACCTGCTTCTTCCGTTAAAGACATTTCACACAGCTGTAGGATATTTCTCCGGTATGTACATATGTGGTTGACTATGTCCGATCGTCTATTAAATGACTTATCACGAATGTCCCACTTCTTCGTCTAAACTTGATAAAGGTTGATTGCTGAAAAAAGTAGATTACTTTTAGACCCAACCTATTTGAATAAATCTATTGAAGAGGAACATGTATTAGAGAAAAGGGAAATCTAGAATTTTGTTGTTTTGCAACTAGTGTGATAAATAGGGCATTAGCTCCTATGGAGCAACTGCTCTATTTGTAACAATGGTTTCAAAAAGACTTTTACAGAGACATCAAAAGACGTCAGTAGGAGGACATGGGTTAGAACATTATCACACAACACCTGTTTATACAGTCTAGATCTACTGTTTCAACAAATGGCGTGTTCGCTTTATCGAGAGTCTACTGTATATTATACTCTAGGAATGGTTCCGGAAATTGTACAGAGAACCCGACAGTCAATGGTACAATGTGCGTGACTGAAATGTCATCTAAATTATCACAAACCAAATACATACAATCAGGGGTGACTGTTTAATACTTTACAATGCAAAACATTTTATTAGCATTAAACATTATACAATGTTTATAGCCATACATACAATTATACAAATCAGGGTCCATGCTTATAAAACTTTGAGTTGAGTCGGAGTTCGTTCTCAAGTTTTTGATTGGTCAGATTTGAGCCCTTTGGCTCAAATCTGACCAATCAAAAGCTTGAGAACTCAAATCTGATCAATTAGAAGCTTGAGAACGAACTCAGACTCAACTAAAAAGCTTTATAAGCATGGACCCTGAAGACTGAGTGGATAATATTATTCTGGGAGAAGCGCTTAGGTAATTTGATCGTTAGTTTTATATATGAATTTAGACGTCTAAAACATAGAATAAGTGCTCAAGAGAAGGGTTAAACATAGGTCTATTATTACACCTGTCTTTATGAATATAAATATATACCATATCAAACTTGATTAGCTTTGTTAAAGTTTACCAAGAATAAAACATGTCTTATTTCTTGTATCAGCCATCAACTGTTTGAATTTAGTTATCGGTTCAACCGTTGCCATCTACAAAAATACGGCTTAAGGGTTTTCGCTCTAATATCACGATAAAAAGGATAAACAAGTAACATGTGATATTCGTCTTCTATCGATTTCATATTGCATTTTGTACATAATCTATGTTATTATCATGCCTTCCTATTTCGATATGTAGGTCATGGGAAGATAATCTAAATTTAGCAATTGCAGTTCTATATCTAATGTCGTTGATTTTATCCAAATATGGCTAAAGATTAAATTATTTCTTAAACAGGTTATATGAAGAAAGTCTGCTAGAATGTGTTATATCCAAGTGCCAATTCTGTTTATAGTTGTCGAATATTCTAAGTTTAATAGATCTATATTCAGTATTTATAAACAATTTCTAATTCCATATTTTTCTAATATTGTTTTGATGTGTTGATAATCATATCAATTTCTCTGATTATTTTATAAGGATATCTGCCTAACTCTCCATACAGTGCTGACGAATTCGTGGATGTCCTTACTCCTAGGGTTCGTTTCATGGGTTTTGAATGAATAATTTCAACATCTCCTCCAATGTGATATCTCCGTACTTGTGAGCAAAAGTTTAAAATAGATCCGACTAAGCTATCAAACAGTTTACATTTATCAGAAATCTTAAGCGCAATTTTGTTAAATATTCTGAATAAGTTACATGTATGTGAAGAGAACGTGGCAGTTTCTGCTATATATCGCTGTGTTATATTCCAGTTACCATTTTTGAAAAAAATATATTGTTATGACGAGAAAAACTTCTTTTAAACTTTTACGTCATAAACTGTGTTTTTGGGGAATATCAACTCAAATGTTTAGAGCAACTCAATACGAAGAATCAAAGTTTTCGATGATGTTTAATTAACAACTGTTTCGGTAGTCCAGAAACAATTTAAATATATAACAATCAAAATTCAGTTCTCAACACTAAAATCACTGCTAAGGCAAATCCTTCAAACAGTTAAAGTTCACAGTGTGGATTCCACAGACTTCACTGTAAACTGGTACCCAGTCTTACAAGAAATATATATGCATGTATCTTAGGTCTTAACACTTCGGGGTCCGAATAGTAACTGTCTGTCTTTTTGAAAACAGACAGTGTTTATACAATGTAACATTGAAATTCTCCAAAGTGTTTTAAAGATATTGAATCCACATCGTTTGTGCATTTAGTTGTCACCTTATCACTATGTTTTTACAGTTGAAAAGTAAAATTATAATCATGCCACCTTTACTTGATTGTAAGGTTGAAGAGTTATTACAAAGATATTAAATAACTGAGATGCCAGACATGGGCTATTCAACACTTAGGGAGGAAGTCACAAACATTCTCAATCACGAATGATGATTGCTAACAAAACCCCCCAAGTCAAAAACATGTGTACCTTTTGTACCATAATCAAAACTAATCAGGTAAAACAACATTTTGCACAAACAATCTGGGCTTGGGCCTTTTTGCACTTAATCTAAACTAATTAGGCAGCCATTTTCACATTAAGCTGTTTGACTAACAAATGCATAATCCTATGGGATAATGATAATATGAAATGGGGTCTAAGGGGTTCTCAAAGTTTTTTTAAACGGTGTAAAACGATTCAATAACCATAGATATTGAAAACTTTAAACAAAATATGACATAATATTTAAAAATACACCAATGACTGTTATGCAATGAAATTTGCATATTTTATTTTCTAACAATATCCCAAGGTACTTAAATGATGTAACCTATTCAATCGATTGTTTACATATCAGAAAATCGTTTCTGGCGTGTCTTCCGTTTTCGAATATAAGTATTTTTGTTTTAGCAACATTAATTTTCAGACCCCGTGTATTACAATATTTTCCATGTCATTAAGTATTGATTGTAACATAGATGCATATTTTACAAAAACAATTTGGTCATCAGCATACATCATCAGTTTAATAACCAAATGACGAAGAAGTTGTTTGCTTACAGTTCAGACGCTAAGATATAAGGTCACAGTTTATCCACCGTGTCGCAAACCAGCTAAGACCAAAAGTCACAGTGCCGTAAATCAGCTAAGACCAACGTTCACAGTGCTGTAAATCAGCTGAGATCAACGTTGACAATGTCGTAAATCGTAAATGTCGAATATTAACATAGAATTTCCTTGGAATATAAGGTTGCAATTCAGTTGTGTCATTTAAACAACTTCGGTTAACTGACTCGCCTTTATCTAAGTACGGATGATACATATACTTTAACCCATTCCCTAATATTGACGACTTTTGACGACTCTGTGAAGGTCACTTTGTGAAACCATTGTGATAAATAGAGCATTTGCTCCTATAGGAGCAAATACTCTATTTATCACAATGGTTTCAAACTACAAAATTCTAAAAGTTTTCTTTTCTGTAGTTAATGCTCCTTTTCGGTAGATTTATTCAAAGATGTTGTATCTAAATATAGCCTATGAGGTAATGGGTTAATCAGTTATATGATGGGTAATTAACTAATTACCTAGTTGACATGTCATCTCTGTGGTGATAGAATTTCCTTTTTAATGAAGACAAGTTGTTATGTATCTGTTAAAAATGTGTTAAATAGTTGGTTAAACAAGTTATTATGTAAAATTGACCGGGCACAAGTTATTAGCGGTTTACTTCGTGAATGGCAGATATGCATCACAAGCGTCATTGATACGATTCATTCCTTTCCATGTTCTGCATTCATGCAGGAGATAATGACAATGCGAATATTTATAGGCTCAATTTTTATAATATAGACTTTTCAAGGGAATTGTTTTGCTTTGACAAAAATGTAGAATGAGCTCTATATCATGTCAAAAGCAAACAGCGCAGACTCTGTTCAGACGGCTCCTGTATTGCAAATGTGTGAAAACACGTTTATATGAGGAATAGGGATAACATGGTCAAAGAAATTTTAGTTAACGATAGATGCATTCAATTGGTGATTGGCAGATATGCATAAATATTGAAACAAGTACAAAATGCTCTCGCTTTGGGTCGATTCCAGTTGGGGTTAAATATTAAAAGAAATACTAAGGTTTGTTTCTCCGTTTATAAATAGATTTTATTGAATAAAATTGTATTCTCGGGTAATAGATCGACAACAAAAGCATCCCACTATTGTGTGTATACACAGGGAACGGAAACAGTAAACCATATTCGTCCATGCATTTCTGAATATTCAAATAGTGTAGACCCAGATCATCCATCTGGCTTCCATTTGGGTATGCACTATTTGACACCTACCATTATCTACAATTAAAAGAAGGTACATTATCAGATATGCAGCTAATTAATATTTATAGTTGAACTTCGATTTCTCGCACTTGCATAACTCGAACTGCTGGCATACTCGAATTCAATGTTCGGTCCCTCCAAATTTTACAAAACCGAATTGTTCTATAAGGTATCGCTACGCACATCTAGATTGATTGATTGAGTTGGGTTTAACGTCCGACCAACAGTATTTCAGTTATTCGCAGACGGCACCCGCATGAGACAAGTTACAGTGCTGCCTCACTGAAATACCCCTGCCGCGGGCATATGGCAAGGGCACCCCACCCAGTCACATTATACTGACACCGGGCCGCCAAGTCCTAGAACTACACCTTTTAATATCGAGCGTAGACAAGGAGCTACTAGTTCCAACGCATATCTAGAAGCCCATGTGACAGCTTAATGCAGTCGAAAATAATGCTACATGTTCAGAAATCAAGCTATAAAGAATTGGTATACCAAAATGCAATCAGAATATCAAAAAGTTTAGAACCCGATGAGACTCGTCTGAATCCAAACTGTTTGTATAGGTATTCACTCATTTACCAATAGAAGGATAAAGCGTAACAAATAGTGGGTAAAAGAGTTGGGTTCACGTCCGACCAACAGTATTTCAGTCATTTGCAGATGGCACTCGCTTGAGACAAGTTATAGTGCTACCTCATTGGAATGCCCTTGCCGCGGGCACATGGCAAGGGCAACCCATCTAGTCACATTATCCTGACACCGGACCGACCAGTCCTAGAACTACCATTTTAATGTCGGGCGTAGGCAAGGGAGCTACTTGTACCAACTTTTGGTCTGTCGCAGCCGGGGATCGAACCCACGAGCTTCCGTGCCCTTGGCGGACACCCTACCACTGAGCCATGCGACCGGTCCACTAAACAAATAAATTTTCTTTCAAGCCGTATGATGCCAAATGTGACTTTGACACATTTGCAAACAGTTTGGACCCAGATGAGATGTCTGATCTGGATCGAAACTGTGTGTCACTGAGACAAACACTTCCTAAATGTATGAATAAATCGGAGACAAGTGGAAAAAATGTAACATATCAGCGTTTGAGGTGACAATGTGTGTGACACGATAAGGATTAACACTTTTCCCCGTAAATACGCCTTTCTACGCCTTTGCAAACAGAGTAGGAGCCGTCTGATCTGGGTCTGCTCAGTTTATTATAATAAATAGACACGTTTCTACAGTTTCTACCATGGCTGAAAATGCCAGTGTCGATGTGCTATTATAACTAATTAAGATTCATGACGCCATTATTTCTTACATAAATATTAATGGAGGAAAGGGTTTAAACAGATTGGCATTTTCATGAAGACAGTACATTCACTTGTAGACACAATAGACAGCCATTAATATTCAGGAAACATTTCACTATCTACTATATGTACACACCCCACAAACAAAACGGTTCGTCATGTTCAACTTTATTCTGATTTATATCACAGGTAGCTGTATTAAATTGGTTTTAATTTTTCAAATTTGAAATAATTACTCTCAGGTACACGATAAACAAAAATGTATTCAGTAAAACCCCTCTAATGCGACCACTTAATGAACAAACATGTCTGTGAATTATGCCCCTTTTTGGTGGTCGCATTAGAGGGGTTTTACTGTACATATATAACATTTTACTTATACCTCTCTAAACCAAACGTTTAGAAAAAAATGCATACTGCTACTTAACCATTTCGGTGCCAAATAATTTGATCTACCAAGATTGTCGTCTGCTTCGGGTTTCTCATTGGCATTTTCTTTAACCCTTTCCCTGTTCTGTGTTTATTCTTAATTTCAATATCTACTGAACATTCATGGTCAAAATAGAAAATAATAAAATATAGGAAATAAAGAAACATTTCTATCGAATTTCATTAGCAAACAGAGCAGACCCTGATCATACGGCTCCTCTAGGAGCCGTCTTACCTGGGCCTACTCTGTTCTCAAATATGTGAAGACACATTAATATGAAGGAAATGGTATATAATCAGTGTTAGATATTAACTATAATCAGTGTCAAACAATTAACCCTTCTCTTGCTGAATTTTAGAATACATTTCTCCTTCTTTACCCATGCCATGTTGTATAATAAAATATATCTTCACTGTGTACACGTATTTCGCTGTGCAGTCACTGCTGTGGAGTGCACTGGTTACACAATCAACTTGTAAATAGTGCAGACCCTGATGAGACAGCTCAAGCAAGAGCTGTCTCATCTGGGTCTCCACTATTTACAGGTACGTATATTGACGTGAATAGCAAGCGAAGGGTTAAGATCATGAGGAGACGCTAAGGTACTCTTAAGTTTCCCTATCATGTGATCAATTTGCAAAGGTTATCGCGGAATCGCCTATAGGGATGAAAGGACTATTCATTCATATAAATGTGTTTTACGTATTTGCAAGCAGAGTAGACCCAGATAAGGCGGCTCCTATACTAGCCGTCTGACCAGGGTCTGTTCTGTTTACTAATGGAATTTGAAAGATCTGTTTCTTTTCTTTCTATAATGGATACAACTTCCCACCATCAATATTTCATTATAACTTTTTTGCCCATGATTATTCAGTAGGTATCGAAAATTTGAATAAACATAGGACAGGGAAACAGTTCATAAAGAATGTAACGGTGGAAGCTTTCTATGCGACTTGTCACCAGTTTTAACAATTTCCCTGTTCTGTGTTATTCCAAAGTTCAACATCTACTGAATATTTATGGGCAGTTAAAATATTATGTATGTGTTAACCCTGCTCTTGCTGAATTTTAAAATACAATTCTCCTTCTTTACCCATGCCCTGTTGTATAATTACATATATCTTCACTGTGTACAAGTATTTCACTGTGCAATCACTGCTGTGGAGTGCACTGGTTGCACAATCAATGTGTAAATAGTGCAGACCCTGATGAGGAAGCTCCTGCGGGAGCTGTCTCATCTGGGTCTTCATTATTTACAGGTAGGTATGTTGACGTGAATAGCAAACGAAGGGTTAACATACCATGGATGTGTTCAAATACGAGCGTACCATGATAGAACTCCAGCTGATAAATATTCATTGTGTCAGATTTTCTTCCATTTATATTCAATAGGGAACGGGTTAATCAAACTACCATAATACCGTCGAAATACCCCAATTTTATCACAAGTAACAAAGAGAGCTGTGTTTCAAATCACACCGATATAGGAAAAAATGTATTCAGATTATGTTGTCTTTGATATGAAACAATCAAAATGTTATACAATATACATGTACATGTATACTGGAAATAAGACGTAATGACTAACCGATCGCTATGAACGTTGCATCCCCACTTGATTGCAAAAATAATAAATTCTGTACTTTATTTACATTCTGTATATAAATACATGTATCGTAGACTCACCTTCTATCGAACCTCACCTGTTTATCGAACCTTTCATTTTTTTGTGTTTTTACGCATGTACAAGTGCATACTACCTCATAAAATCATGAGTACCGTTGCTTTGTCTGTAAACAACGCCTCGTAGCTTTAAAAACGAAATATACGTCATAAACAGGTCAACACAGATTATTTTTCCTTCAACTATGCTAAACATGAGAAAACTCTTAATACGTTATAGAATATCAACATAAATTGAAAATTGTACCACATTAAAAATGTTTGACAGCTCTGACCCCTTCAGCTTATGCAAAGGTCGCGTGCCCATGATGAAATCACGTGATTATGAGTATTATGTTACAGTAAACAATTTCTAAAATAAAGGTTAGATAAGCAGGTGATATTTTTCTGGCAGCCATTTTTGTTTTTGTTATGCGGATGGTGGGGAACACTGGATTGTTTGGGGATTAACAGATGAGAATAAAATTACTTAATTGTTTCAAGGTATGTATAAAATATTATTTTGAACGGCTGATTTATTGTTTTCTTCAATATTCACAGTAAGCGTTTTCTGTTCCTGCTCAAAGGTTAAGACACATGACACATGATAACAGAAAAACGTGTTTCTGTTGTTGTCAGACAGTTTCCAACAGAATAAAAGTGCTGTGACTTTTAAGAATATATACATGTACAGTAAAACCTCTCTAAACCGGACGTTCAATTCAGTATAACTATCGGTGTTGGGGACATGTGGCAGCTTAATGCAGGGTGAAAGTCATGCAGAAAGCTCATAGAGGAGCTTTCTGCATGACTTTCACCATGCATTAAGCAGCGAACTGCCTAAACATATCGAAATTCTTCTAATCTAGAGGGGTTTTAATGTAATCACAACATAGGGTTTTGTTGACAAGTGACGACAACAGTAAAACTCCTGTAAACAGGAATTCTAGTAGAGAAGAATTTAGGTACGTTTATGCATGTTGCTGCGTAATGCAGGGTGAAAACCGTGCAGACAGCTCCCAGAGGAACTTTCTGCATGGTTTTCACTCTGCATTAAGCTGACACCTGTCTCCGAGACCGATATTTATACTTAAATCATTCCCTGTTTTATGTTTATTTCAAATGTCAGTACCTGCTAAATATTCGTGGACAGAATAGTTATAATGAAATATGGAAGGTGGGACATTGTAGCCAGTATAGAAACTAAAGAGACATTTTTGAAATTCCATTAGCAAACAGAGCAGACCCTGATCAGACGGCTCCATGAATATTCATGTAAGAAATAACGTATGTACAATGTATTTAGCTTTATATGTATGATGACATGATTAGGAAACAGGTGGGGATTTAGAGGGGGCGGAGCGGCGAACGCACCCCCGCCCTAAAATTGCCAAAACATTTTTTAGTAATATTTTAGATCTATATACAGTAAAACCTCTTTAAAACGACCACTAAATTGTGTTAATTAGTGGGTATTTAGAGCAGGTGGCTGCTTAAAGCAAGGTGAAAGTAAAACAGAACGCTCTCAAGGGAGCGTTCTGTTTTACTTTCACCTTGCTTTAAGCAGCCATCTGCCTTTAATACAGCTCTGTTTCAACATGCATTACAAACACACTATTTATTTATGTCATCAAGCATAAAAATCTACGACGCCCCTACTCCAAAAAAAATTCTACGCCCCCCCCCCATCTAATCTGAAATCCTGGATCCGCACCTGGGAAATGTGTTGCCTACGGTAAAACCGTTAGCATCAGAGCGATATAAGTCCATAAGCATGATCAGGGTATACTCTGTTTATGGAACAACAGTTTAACACACTTTCTAGCATTCACACTCCAATACTCAAACCATGGACATATTAACTGAGTTATAATATACATTTACATATATACATAATCATTGTGATACAGTAAAACCTCGCTGGTGCGAATATTCGCTTATCCGAATATTCGTTATCCGAATATTCGTTAATCCGAATCTTGCTAATTCGAATCTCGATAACCCGAACATCCAATATGTATCATTCTCAGTCTTATAAAGAAAGGAAACAACTTAATTCTGCATTTTAAGCAGCCATATGTGTTAAAAGTGCACCTTGCATTCAGCTGCCAGGAGTTTTAGATATTAGTAGTAATGAGGTCTATACAAGTTCATAAGCCAACACAGCAGACCCTGGTCAGACGGGTTCTACATTATATTGGTCTACTCTGCAAAGGCGTATACAGTAAAATCGAAATTCTAGTATAAAAGAAGTAAGATACTTTTAAGCAGGTGGCTACTTAATGCAGGATGAAAGTCATACAGAAAGCTCATAGAGGATGTTTCTGTATAACTTTCATCCTGCATTAAGCTGCCACCTGTCCCAAAGTCCGAAATTAACACTGGATTTAATATCCAGTTTAGTGGAGTTTACTGTATATCAAGTAAGGAATTTCTGTAGTAAGTAGCCTCACGTGTTTAATGAAATTTAATCGCATCGAAAACGACTTTTCAGACACATGAAACGTGTAAGGTCTGTCCAGTATGTATTATCGTATTCCTGAATAAGTCAGCTTGCCAAGTAAATGTCTTTCCACACACATCGCACTTTTATGGTTTCTCTCCTGTAAGTACCCTCGCGTGCACATATGATTTCTCAGTAAATGACTTTTCACACATCACACCCGTACGGAATTTCTCCTGTATGTATCATCGTATGTCTGAGTAAGGATGCTCACAACTGTCTGGTCTCTCTCAAGTATGCTCTCTCATGTATGTATTCTTGCACAAAACGTGTTGTTGTAGTCCCGCTAGACCATGTATTAACAAGGCGATTCTCGTGCTCACGCGCTGTTGTTGACAGGTTTTAATTATACCTATTCGGGGCCTAAGGTAATAAACAATGGACGCGAATGCTATAGCGTTTTGGTCTAAGCTAGGTGAACGTTGCGATTATTTCAGGTGCATCGACACTAAATTAATTGTTTTTAGTGATAGAGATATTGAATGAAATTCCGTGAAACGGTAATTGATACAACCATGAATTGACGTCAGAAAGAAAACATTGGCCCGGAAACAGCATAAATCGAACGAAGTGTCAAAGATGTGTATAGTTTTGCTGCCGTAGTTGGCTTGTATTTGGAAGAATTAAATTGATACAGGGAGGCAGAAAATGCTGTTTTATGCAAGAATAGCGTTAATACACGTTTGTTTTCGGGCAGTAACATCTGCAGTGTCCCTCGGGAACGTTGTTGCCCGAGCCCGAACAACAATCCCTCGGGACACTGCAGATGTTATTGCCCGAACAAACGTGTATAAACCCTCTATTATCGTATGCCTGTCTAACACTGGATTGGTTAACGAATGACTTTTCACACACATGGCACTTGTAAGGTCTCTCTCCAGTTTGTATCCTCATGTGATTGTCTAATCCTGATAGCTTTATAACTGACGTTTCACACAAATGGCACCTGTCTCGCTTCTGTGTGTATCATCATGTGATTGTCTTAACGCTGATCGCTGTGTAAATGACTTTTCACATACATCACACTTGTAAGGTTTTTTCGTCTGTATATACCTTTGTGTGTGTATCTAATCCTGAGCGCCGTAAAATAACTTTTCACACACGCCACACTTGTAAGGTTTCTCTCCAGTATGTATCCTCATGTGAACGTCTAATCCTGATCGCTGTGTAAATGAATTTTCACACACATCACACTTGTAAGGTTTTTCGCCTGTATGTACCCTTTTGTGTTTGACTACTTCAGAGAGCCGTAAAAATGACTTTATACAAAAATGGCACTTGTAAGGTTTTTCGCCTGTATGTACCTTTGTGTGTTTGTCTAATCCTGAGTGCCGTTAAAATGACGTTTCATACACATCACACTTGTAAGGTCTTTCTCCAGTATGTATCCTCGTGTGCTTGTCTAACCCTGATCGCTGTGTAAATGACTTTTCACACACATCACACTTGTAAGGTCTCTCTCCAGTGTGTATCCTCATGTGCTTGTCTAACCCCGATCGTTGTGTAAATGACGTTTCACACACATCACACTTGTAAGGTTTTTCGCCTGTATGTACCCTTGTGTGTTTGACTAAATCTGAGCGCCCTAAAAATGACTTTTCACACACCTCACACTTGTAAGGTCTCTCTCCAGTATGTATCCTCATGTGAACGTCTAACCCTGATCGCTGTGTAAATGACTTTTCACACACATCACACTTGTAAGGTCTCTCTCCAGTATGTACCATCATATGAACATCTAACCCTGATCGCTGTTTAAATGACTTTTCACACACATCACACTTGTAAGGTTTTTCGCCTGTATGTACCCTTGTGTGCTTGTCTAAATCTGAGCGCCCTAAAAATGACTTTTCACACACCTCACACTTGTAAGGTCTCTCTCCAGTATGTATCCTCATGTGAACGTCTAATCCTGATCGCTGTGTAAATGACTTTTCACACACATCACACTTGTAAGGTCTCTCTCCAGTATGTACCCTCATATGAACATCTAACCCTGATCGCTGTTTAAATGACTTTTCACACACATCACACTTGTAAGATTTTTCGCCTGTATGTACCCTTGTGTGTTTGTCTAAATCTGAGCGCCCTAAAAATGACTTTCCACACACCTCACACTTGTGTGGTTTTTCACTTGTATGTTTCCTCGTATGGTTGAGTAATACATTTAGCCGCCTAAACGACTTTCCACACACATCACACTGGTAAGGGTTTTCTGCTGTATGTATCATCATGTGACGAATTAAATTTGATCGACTAGTAAATGATTTGTCACACAAACCGCACTTATAGTTCTGTCGTTCTCCAGTATGTATTCCCATATGACGGTGTAAGTTGGTTTGACGAGTATAAGACTTTTCACACACGTCACAGTTGTATGGACGTTCTCCGGTATGTATTCCCATATGACTGTGTAAACTGGTCCGGTGAGTAAAACACTTATCACACACGCCACACTTGTAAGGTTTCTCTCCAGCATGTATCATCATATGCCTGTTAAAACTACCTTGCTGAATAAATGACTTTTCACACACATCACACTGATAAGGTCTCTCTCCAGTATGTATTCTTGTATGATTGAGTAAAGTTGACTGTTGACTAAATGACTTTTTACACAGATCACACTTGTAAGGTCTTTCTCTTGTATCCTTATGTGCCCGTGTATGACTGACTAAACTGGTTTTCTGAGTAAACGCCATTCCACACAATTCACACTTGTAAGGTTTCTCATCTGTATCTATCATCTTATAGCTTAGTAAATCTGCTTCTTCCGTTAAAGACATTTCACACAACTGTAAGATTTTTCTCCTGTATGTACCTATGTGGTTGACTATGACCGATCTTCTATTAAATGACTTTTCACGAATATCCCACTCCTTTACGAGTCTTCGTCTAAACTTGACAAAGGTTGATTGCTGAAAAAAAAAGATTTCTTTTAGACCCAACCTATTCGAATAAATCTTTCGAAAAGGAGCATTTACTAGAGAAAGGGTAAATCTAGAATTATGTTGCTTTGAAATTATTGTGATAAATAGAGCATTGGCTCCTACAGAGTAACTGCTCTATTTGTAACAATGGTTTCAAAAAGACTTTTACAGAGGCATCCAAAGACGCCAGCAGGAGGGAATTGCTTAGAGCATATCACACAACACCTGTTTACACAGTCTAGATTTACTATTTCAAAAAATGGCGTGTTCGCTTTAATGTGAGTATACTGTATGTCATACTCTAGGAATGGTTCCGGAAATTGTACAGAGAACCCGACAGTCAATGGTACAATGTGAGTGACTGAAATGTCATCTTAATTATAACAAGCCCAATACTTATAATCGGGGGTTACTGTTTAATATACAAATGACGAATAAGTTGTTTGCTTACAGTTCAGACGCTTAGATCAAAGGTCACAGTTTACCCACAGTGTTGCAAGTCAGCTAAGACCAACTGTCACAGTGCCGTAGATCAGCTAAGACCAAAGGTTACAACGTTTACACACCGAGTTGAACACTTCCAACTGTCACTTAGTTCGCGGATATTAACATAAAATTTCCTTGAAAATAAAGTTGCAATTCAGCTGTGTCATTTGAACAACTTCGGTTAACTGACCCACCTTTCCAAGTACCGATGCTACATACATTGTTTAATCAGTTATATAATGGGTAATTATCTAATTATATAGTCGACATGCCACCTTTACGGTGATAGAACTTCCTTTTTAATGAAGACAAATTGTTATGTATCTGTCAAAAATGTGTTAAATAGTTGGTTAAACAGATAATTATGTAAAATTGACCGGACACAAGTTATTAGCGGTGTACTTCGTGAATGGCAGATATGCATCACAAGCGTCATTGATACGATTCATCCCTTTCCATGTTCTGCATTCAGACAAGAGATAGTGAGAATGCGAATATTTATTAGCTCATTTTTTATAATATAGACATTTCAGGGAAATTTTTGCTTTGACAAAAACTGTAAAAAATATGTATCATGTCAAAAGCAAACTGAGTAGACCCTGATCAGAGGACTCCTATAGGAGTCGTCTGATCTGGGTCTACTCTTTTTGCAACTGTGTGAAAACACCTTTATATGAGGAAGTGGGGGGGATTAACATGGTAAAAGAAATATTTGTCAACGTTTCGTTAATTAGTTGATAGAAGTATTTACTCGGTGATTGGAAGATATGCATATAGCCATTGAAACGAGTATAACGCGTCCTCACTTCGGGTCGATTGCGACTAGGGGTAGGGCTCAAACATTGAAACTAATACATGTACAAATGTTTGTTTCCCCCTTTTTTAAATATATTTTATTGCCCAGAATTTTATCCTCTTGTAATAGATCGACAACAAAAGCATCCCACTATTTTTGCGTGTACGCATGGAAAGGAAGCAGAAAACCATATTCGTCCATGCATTTCTGAATATTCAAATAGTGTAGACCCAGATCTTCAATCTGGTTTCCATTTGGGTCTGCACTATTTGACACCTACCAGTATCTATAATTACAAGAATATACCTTATAAATGATACATTATCAAATATGCAGTTAATGAATATTTATAGTTGAAACCGCATAACTCGAACTTCTGGATTACTCGAAGTAAAAGCTCGGTCCTTCCAAATTTTAGAATACAGAATCGTTCTATAAGGTATCGCTTCGTATATCTAGAAACACGTGAGAGCTTAATGCAGATATAAATTTATGCTAAAAGCTCATCTAGAACTGCACTAAGCTATTAACTTGAGGAATTGTTCAAATTAGAAGTCGGACGTCTCGAACTTCTGTTATGTCGATGTAATTTGGGAAAAGTTCGAGATATCGAAGTTCAACTGTATACAGACATTATTTCTGATAAGAATATTCACCAGTGAACAAATACAAATACAGTGAACAAATACAGTTGAACTTCGATATCTCGAACTCGGATAACTCGACCTACAGGATAACTCGAACAAAACTTTCAGTCCTTCCAAAACTTACAATACATATGTACATACTTTTTTGCTCTATTTATGTTTGTTTGTTTGTGTTGAACTGTTGATTATTTAAAATGCATTGCTACAGATATTTGGAAACACATGTCACAGCTTAACATAGGTCTAAAGTAATGCTGAAAGCTCCTACAGGAGCTTTCAGCATTACTTTTGACATGTATTAAGCGATGGCATCGCGAAATTGTTCAGATTAGAAATCGGATGACTCAAAACCATATTATCTCGAACTGATTTGTATGGTCCCTTCAAGTTCGAGTTATCGAAATTCAACTGTATGTACAAACGTGTATATAAGATTACAGCCAAACATCTGTAAACAAAACATTTAGTGATGAATACAGTAAAAACTCTCTATAACGACCACTAAATTACATCAATTATTTTGTGTTAAAGGCAGATGGATGCTTAAAGCAAGGTGAAAGTAAATCAGAACGCTCCTATAGGAGCGTTCTGTTTTACTTTCACCTTGCTTTAAGCAACCACCTGCCAAACATCTCAACTAATTAACACAATTTAATGGTCGTTATAGAGAGGTTTTACGTTACTTGAGATCTTTTAGGCACATTGCAGCTTTTTACTCCATAACAGCAACTATTTACTCCATAAATACTTTTCTTAAGTAGCGCCTTTGCAAACGGAGTAGACCCTTATCAGAAGGCACCTGTAGGAACCATCTGTTCAAATTCTCCTCTATTTGCTTATTGTATTATAAAGACCCGATTCTAGTTTTTATCAGGGCCAGTGTTTATTTCTGGTTCATATGTCATAATGAATATTAGGCTAATAAATATTCATGATATCATTATTTCTATGTGAGTTCATTAAGTAAATGGTTAATCCTTTAACCCTTTCCCTCATAGGCTATTTTTAGATACAACCTCTTTGAATAAATCTACAGAAAAGGAGCATTAACTAGAGAAAAGGAAAATTTTAGAATTTTGTAGTTTGAAACCATTGTGATAAATAGAGCATTTGCTCCAATAGGAGCAAATGCTCTATTTATCACAATGGTTTCACAAAGTGACTTTTACAGAGTCGTCAGAAGTCATCAATATGAGGGAATGTGTTCAGCGTCAAATACATTTCTTCTGCTAAGACTGCCGTCTGCTTCGGGTTTCAAAAACTCCATTTTCTTATAAACAAAATATACGAATATAATTATACAATGCATAGTAAAACCCCTTTTACTGTATACACACGCTTCTATATCTAGTGATCTCAGTTCTGACCTTTAGCAATACAGTGATAAATACAAAATAATGTCTATAAATAATTTTATTATTGACACTCACAAACAGACACAATAAAGACCTACACACTACAAGATGATTTTGATTGTGACAAGCTAACGTATATAATATTTTTGTATGTACGAACATGTATATGTATAGTGATGCGCTCTAATTCTCAACCCTTCCGCTGCCTATTTCTTTGTCGTCTGCAAATTTTGTCGTCTGCTACAATTTTCCATTTTTCTTTTCCTTCTTTTTTGTTTCAAGAAACAGTCACAGTAACAAACAGTTTGGATCCTGGTGAGACACCGAAATACTCGGCGTCTCATCTAGATCCAAACTGTGCGCATAGGTAATCACAGACGCGACATTGGCAGCGAATGAGTGAAACCAAAATAAATATTCTATTCTGTTCTGTTAATGCATGATGAAAGCTAGGCAGAATGCACGTTTGGGAGCTTTCGGCATGACTTTCACTCTGTATAACTCGAACTTCAGGAAAGCTCGACGAAAATGTACGATCTTTCCAAAAAATACAACAAAGAATTAAATGTACACTGAAATGTATCACTACGCATATTTAGAGATACGTGTGAAAACTTAATGTCGGTCTAAAATTATGCTGAAAGCTTCTTTAGCTATAAATTGATAAATTGTCCAGGTTAGAACCCGGATGACTCGAACTTCTGTTTTCTCTTAGTAATTTGTCTCATCCACTCAAGTTTGAGATATTGAAGTTGGACTAAAATGACCCACGCTCTAATGTTTGTACCAGAGATTTAACCCACTTGCTCCCATGATCCCATATATGGGACGTAGACAAACAGTGTAGACTCTGATCAGACGCCGCATAATGCGGCGTCTGATCAGAGTCTACACTGTTTGATGAATTTCAATATAAAACAAAACGAAATTGAAAATGTAGGCCATGCACCCCTTAGATAAAAAATGGACTAATCCAATATATAAAAATGGAAGAATCCACTGGGAGCAAATGGGTTAACCTTTATCATGGCTGGAATAAAAATGTCTCCTGAAACTCTAAAATATTGCATTTTTCATTTACCACTGATTCCCTAACCCTTACCATGCTGAATATTCAAATGGACTATTCCAAACTTCAAACAGGTCAAACTTATGGTGAATATTAAGGGATTTTCTGAACTAAAATGTAGCATGACAAACAGTGCAGACCTCTATGACCCTCTCACTTGTGTATTAGCAAAGACCGTTAGTGACTCGTGTCCCACACTGTAAGGGTACTTGTATGCCATTAGTGACTCGTGTCCCGCACCGAAGGGGTACTTGTACATGTATGTCATTAGTGACTCGTGTCCCACACTGTAGGGGTACTTGTATGCAATTAGTGACTCGTGTCCCGCACTGTAAGGATACTTGTATGCAATTAGTGACTCGTGTTCCGCACTGTAAGGATACTTGTATGTCATTAGTGACTCGTGTTCCGCACTGTAAGGGTACTTGTATGCAATTAGTGACTCGTGTTCCGCACTGTAAGGATACTTGTATGTCATTAGTGACTCGTGTCCCACACTGTAGGGGTACTTGTTTGCCATTAGTGATTCGTGTCCCGCACTGTAAGGATACTTGTATGTCATTAGTGACTCGTGTCCCGCACTGTAAGGATACTTGTATGTCATTAGTGACTCGTGTCCCGCACTGTAGGGGTACTTGTATGCCATTAGTGACTCGTGTCCCGCACTTTAAGGACACTCGTATGTCATTAGTGACTCGTGTCCCACACTGTAGGGATACTTGTATGCAATTAGTGACTCGAGTCCCGCACTGTAAGGATACTTGTATGTCATTAGTGACTCGTGTACCGCACTGTAAGGGTACTTGTATGCAATTAGTGACTCGTGTCCTGCACTGTAAGGGTACTTGTATGCCATTAGTGACTCGTTTCCAGCACTGTAAGACTACCTGTATGTCATTAGTGACTCGTGTCCCGCACTGTAGGGGTACTTGTATGCAATTAGTGACTCGTGTCCCGCACTATAATGATACTTGTATGTAATTAGTGACTCGTGTCCTGCACTGTAGGGGTACTTGTATGGAATTAGTGACTCGTGTCCCGCACTGTAAGGGTACTTTTATGGAATTAGTGACTCGTGTCCCGCACTGTAAGGGTACTTATATGCAATTAGTGACTCGTGTCCCACACTGTAAGGATACTTTTATGCAATTAGTGACTCGAGTCCCGCACTGTAAGGGTACTTGTATGTCATTAGTGACTCGTGTCCCGCACCGTAAGGATACTTGTATGCCATTAGTGACTCGTGTCCCGCACTGTAAGGGTACTTGTATGCCATTAGTGACTCGTGTCCCGCACTGTAAGGGGACTTGTATGCCATTAGTGACTCATGTCCCGCACTGTAAGGGTACTTGTATGTTGTAAGTGACTCGTATCCCGCACTGTAAGGATACTTGTATGTCATTTGTGACTCTTGTCCCATACTGTAAGGGTACGTGTATGTCATTAGTGACTCGTGTCCCGCACTATAAGGGTAGTTGTATGTTATAAGTAACTCGTATCCCGCACTGTAAGGATACTTGTATGTCATTTGTGACTCAAGTCCCGTACTGTAAGGGTACTTGTACATGTATGTCATTAGTGACTCGTGTGTCCCGCACTGTAAGGGTACGTGTTTGTCATTAGTGACTCGTGTCCCGCACTGTAAGGATACGTGTATGCAATAAGTGACTCGTGTCCCACACTGTAAGGGTACTTGTATGTCATTAGTGACTCGTGTCCCACGCTGTAAGGGTACTTGTTCGTCATTAGTGACTCGTGTCCCGCACTGTAAGGGAACTTGTATGCCATTAGTGACTCGTGTCCCGCACTGTCAGGGTATTTGTATGTCATTAGTGACTCGTGTCCCACACTGTAAGGGTACCTGTTTGTCATTAGTGACTCGTGTCCCGCACTGTAAGGGAACTTGTATGCAATTAGTGACTCGTGTCCCGCAATGTAAGGGTACTTCTATGTTATAAGTGACTCGTATCCCGCACTGTAAGGATACGTGTATGTCATTTGTGACTTCTGTCCCGTACTGTAAGGGTACTTGTATGTCATTAGTGACCCGTGTCCCGCACTGTAAGGGTTAACTGTTTCCTTCCAATAAGCGCCTCGTTCAGGCAATTGCAGAGAAGACGCAGATCAGACGTAGGAGCCGTCTGATCAGGGTCTGCTCTGTTTGCTAATGGAATTTGATAGACATGTTTATCTAGTGTCTGAAATGACTACAATGTCCACTTCCCATATTTATTTGTGACTATTTTCGCCATGAACAATCATCAGTAGGTATTGAAATTTAGAATAAACATAGAACATAGAACTGAGTGATAAACTGCTTCGATCCTGACGGGATGCTGCGTTACTCGGTGTCTCATCTGGATCCAAACCGCTAGCAAATTTGACAAAGCCGTGACTGTCGTCGCAAGAAAAATCCCAAAAACAAAACAAACAGAAGTCCCAACAAAACAAATAGACAACAACAACAACGTCAACAAACTCACCAGGGCTAAGCGCAATGGTCGAATCCATGAAATAGACGCTCACTGGAAGAAATTGAAGGAAAGTCCGCTCTGAAACCAAACCGATATTTAGTTTTTGTACACGAAAATGAGCCGTGCTGTGACAAAATCAGCCTTAGCGACATTCAAATAGTGTAGAGAAAGATCTGTCACATCGTCTCTGATGAGGTGTATGATCTGGATCTTCACTGTGTAGCACATACCAGTATCTACGGAAGTTTGTATACAGCATATCAAGCAGTATCACTACTTATCAGCTGCCTTATAGACAATAATGAGTTAAACTTTATTAACAAAGCTCCAGATAAGATGCGTAAATTTAAACATTTTCAACAATAGCTTCTTTATTTCACCTCCAAACCCTATACCGTGACCACTCTTTAGAATCGTCTCCTCGAGACGATTCTAAAGAGTGATCACAGTATAGGGTTTGGTGGACAAATGACGATTTTGGTATTTGGGGACGCACCCTTATCTGTAGCTCTGATTTTAAATAAGTTAAATAAATAAATTATACAAGTATGTATTATTCTGAAATCAATGAAACAAGTCATTCCGATCAAAACACACATGCAGGAGCATGTCAGCTATTCTGTGTCTATCCTGTTTGCTTGTGGCTCAATTAAGTCTTTCAGTGACGATTTGATTGACAATTATGGCAAACAGGGTAGACCCAGATGAGACATCGAGCAAGACGGTGTTTCATCAAGATTCAAACTGTCAGTTGCTATGATATTTGTTTGTAATAATGACAACACGTGTTTTAGTTTAATCATATTTTATTTTAAATTGTCAACAATATACAAACATTCATGCATACAATATACAGTTAAATCATGTACATACATGTAATACTTTATGTATGTAAAACAGATGACAATGCAAAAGGGTTGGACCACAAGTTTTACCAACATTAGAAATCGGCCCGTCCCTTGATGTCATGGTGTTATCAGATTAAACCAACCGGCGGCGTATTCCTGTCGCCGACAGAAAGAAAAAAAGACACTAGTAAAAAGAATACATCAGTTATGCTCAACCCAAACTGAGTACATACATGTACCTGGACCCCACTCCCCCCACTCCCCCCAAGCCCAGCGCCCAAATCGGACCCCCTCCCCATGTTAAGTTAGTTAAATAAATCATGCAAGTTGATTGATTTATTGGACCGTGAGTTGAAAACGGCGAGTGCTTTTTATATATGCCTGCACCTCTAAAAATACAAATGTTTTCTCATTTTCAGATAATGTATCATTCCATGTAATAATTTATATGTACTTATAGGACGGAAAGTACGAGTATTAGTAAATAATACGTGTCGTTCATTACGGTAAAGACTACATTTAAAGAAAAAGTGTTCTGGATCTTCGATTCCATGGTTACATGAACAGTCGGGTTGATCTCGTAGGTGATTATAAAAGAGATCATCATTTAAGTTACTACACCGGTTCCTCATTCTAGTATGAACTACATTAAAGATTCGTCCCCCTTTTGAATAATAAGAAGGAACTGGTTGGGTTTTAAACTTTCTTGTAAGTTCATCTTTAAATTAACGTTGCGTGTCGGTAAATCAAGAATATTCCATAATGTAATTGAAGCTGGTAAAACGGACTTAGAGTATATTTCAATACGTCTGGCCATGGTTACAAAGTTAGTGTTGTTCTGTACTTCATAGTTATTTGAAGCATGCATAGTAGGTGGGAAAATGTCATTTAGATGGCTTGGGAAAAGCTTCTTCTCTTTGTAAACCAGTATTAATTTTTGGATGACTCTACGATTTTCAAGGGAAACCCAACCAATTTCTTTAAGTAAATTGTTTATAGATGTGGAACGAGTCGATCCGGTTACTGTACGAGCTGCTTCGTATTGTAGTTTTTCTAAGGAGTCCTTTTCATATTGTGCAGTTATCCTACACTACTGACGCATATTCAAGCAAAGGCCTGAGGTAAGATATATAAATAGTCTTTAGAGTGTTTCTCTTAACCCTTTCCCTGTTCTATGGTCATTACAAAGTTCAATACCTACTGAATATTCATGGACACAATAGTTATAATAAACTATGGAACATATAACATTGTAGCCATTTTAGAAAGTATAGAAACAGATATATCAAATTCCATAAGCAAACAGATTAGACTCCGATCAGACGGCTCCTCTAGGAGCCGTCTGATCTGGGTCTTCTCTGTTTGCAGATGCGCGAAAACACGTTTATATGAGGGAAAGGGTCTAAAAATAGCCTACGAGGGAATGGGTTAACCGCGACCAGACGTATACATTTATTTTCAAATAGTTTTGACATAGACGAGGCACCAAGTAATAGGGCATGTCATTAGGATTCAAACTGTTAGTCCATATGACTTGTTTTTGTTATAAACATTCTTTTATAGGCTATGTTTAGACCCAAAGTATTTGAATAAATCTACAGAAAGGAGCATTTACTATAGGAAAGGATATCTTTGGAATTGTCAAATGGTTTCAAACAGTGACGTTTACACCGGTATCAAGTGTCAATGTGAGGGAAATGAGTGAATTATTCAGAAGTGGAAAATGTGATTAACCCTTTTCCTTATGCAGGCGCATTTAAAATTACGCATCTGCAAACAGAGTAGACCCAGATCAGACGGCTCCTATAGGAGCCGTCTGATCAGGGTCAGCTTTAGATCTGTTTGCTTATGGTGTAATATAGATCTGAGTATTCAGCTTCTCTCTGAGCCAAAATGTCCTGTGTTCATATACCATTCTAAAAATAATCTAATTAATATTGATGACGTCATTATTTCTTACATGAATATTCATCAGGGAAATGATTAACCAGTAGTATAGGATTATGGTTAATACAATCCTTGGAAATGAAACTAACACAGGTCCGTCACTGCGTGCCTGCCCAGGCGTGAGATCTATCAAAACAAATTTACACATATAATCTATTTTAATCCATTTGCTCCCACGCACACACGCATGCACAACACACACACGCACGCACTCACATATATACACATACACATCACATATATAAGGTCATTCTCCTGTATGTATCCTCCTGTGCACGTGTAAATATGATCGGTAAGTAAATCACGTTTCACACACATCACCTTTGTAAGGTCTTCTCCTGTATCTACCCCTATATGCTTGTCTGGACACTGTTGTCGAATAAATGACTTTTCACACAAATCACACACATAAGGCCGTTCTCCTGTATGTATTCACATGTGCTGTACCAAAACTGATTGTCTAGCAAATGACTTTTCACACACATTACATTTGTAAGTGCTCCCTCCCTACAACGGCCCTCTCAATAACGATTCCCTCCTTACAACAACGCATGCCACTGTTTCCGAAACAACATGTCTCCAGAAACAACTTTTTTCCCATCGTATTTTATTTATGCCTCTATCAAACCCTATGTTGTGACCACTCTTTAGAATCGTCACTTTGTGACGATTCTAAAGAGTGGTCACAACATAGGGTTTGATGGAGGCATAGCGGTTTTAGTTCTCGAAATACACCTTATCTGGGGATCTGTAAACAAGCTAATTATGTTTGATTTTCCCTCCCTATAACAACTATCTCTGAACAACACATACAATCTTCGTATCCCAAGGGGTGTCGTTGTAGAGAGGGAGCACTGTATTTCCCTGTATGTATTCGCATGTGGCTGACTAGGGTTAATTGCTGGGTAAATGACTTTCCACATACATAACATTTGTAAGGTATTTCCCCTGTATGTTCTCTTACGTGTTTGTTTAGACACTTTTGCCGAATAAATGATTTCTCACACACATCACACATGTAAGACCGTTTTCCTGTATGTATCATCTTGTGCACGTGAAACTATGATCGCTTAGCAAATGACTCATCAAACACATCACATTTGTAAGGTCTTTCTCCTGTATGTATCATCTTGTGCACGTGAAACTATGATCGCTTAGCAAATGACTCATCAAACACATCACATTTGTAAGGTCTTTCCCCTGTATGTATCCTCACGTGCTGTACTAAATTTGATTGTTGTTTAAATGACTTTTCACACACATCACATTTATAAGGTCTTTCCCCTGTATGTACCCTCTTGTGTATAACTAGGGACGATCGCTGAGTAAATGATTTTTCACATACATTACATCTGTAAGGTCTTTCTCCTGTGTGTACCTTTATGTGCTCGTTTAGATGCTCTTGTCGAAAAAATGACTTCTCACACACGTCACATTTGTAAGATCTTTCCCCTGTATGTATCCTCACGTGCTGTGCTAGACCTGATTTTCGAGTAAATGACTTCTCACACACATAACACGTGTAAGGCCGTTCTCCAGTATGTATTCTATTGTGGTTGAGAAAATATGATCGGTAAGCGAATGACTTTTCACACACATCACATTTGTAAGGTCTTTCTCCTGTATGTATCCTCATGTGGTTGACTAGATCTGATCGCTGAGTAAATGACTTTAAACATACATTACATTTGTGAGATCTTTCTCCTGTATGTATCCTCACGTGCCGTGTTAGACATGATTTTCCAGTAAATGACTTCTCACACATATCACACATGTAAGGCCGTTCTCCTGTATGTAACCTCTTGTGCTGGAGTAAATGTGATTGGCGAGCAAATAACTTTTCACACACATCACATTGGAAATGTCTCTCTCCTGTATGTATCCTCATGTGCACTACTAAATCTGAAAGTCGAGTAAATGCCTTTTCACACACATCACATTTGTAAGGTCTTTCTCCTGTGTGGACACTCATGTGTCTGTCTAGACACCATCGCCGAGTAAAAGACTGTGCACAAATATCACACTTAAAAAGTATCTCTCCTATATTTGTCTCCATGTGGCTAACCTACATGTAACCCAGTCTTCTAGTGAATGGCCTTTTGCACCCGTCGGTCCCCTGTATGTACCCTTATGTGGTTGAATAAACCCGCTCTTTTGAGAAATGAAAGACTTTTCACACACATTATACGCCTGTTAAGGGTCTCTTCTTTGTATTAATTAAGTTTTCCTACAGTACTCAATACTACATGTATTCTGTGAGTGTGCACATAAAACACATTAAATTGTTTGTCTCATTCAAACTATATTATGCTCTAAGAGAGTGGTTGTTTCAACCCACCGTTATGTAAAGCTGACACTTCATAACATCACATAATAAAAGCGTCTGACATATCTAAAATATCATAACACGTGCATAGCCTACTACTGAACATTAGAGATTCATTTAACGTCTGATACGAGCGTACTGATAAAGAAATTGCCGTAAGCAAAATTCATGTTTCAGATTCTACGGTCAAAGGTGAAAGTGTCGTAAATGTACACGTTTACATGTCTGAGCCAAGCTGAATAGTTCACAAAGTCGCCATGCACACAGTCGTTTAACATAAAATCTCTCTCTGATCTCAAAGTCAATATGTTCTCAACTGTTTAATATAAAACCTCTCTCTGATCTCAAAGTCACTATGTGCACGGCTGTTTAGCATAAAATCTCTCTCTGATCTCAAAATCAATTGAATATGTACACGGTTGTTTAACAGTTTCCCCTCATATAAACGTGTTTTCACGCATTTGCAAACAGAGTAGACCCAGATCAGACGGCTCCTCAGGGTCTGCTCTGTTTGCTAATACAGTTTGATAGATCTGTTTCTTTGCTTTCTAAAATGTCTTCAATGTTACACCTTCCATATTTCTTTATAACTATTTTCTTAATGAATATTCAATAGGCATTGAAATTTGTAATAAACATAGAACAGGTAAAGGTTTAACGTAAACCTCTCTGTCACTATGTACACGACTGTTTAACATACAAACTCTCTCTGTCCCCAAAGGCGCTATGTACACGGTACATGTATATCATGAAATGGCATAAAATATCCTTGTTATTAATACAGCTTGCCATACGAATATCTCCTAAACCACTAATGCCCAAAGAAGTTGCAGTTCTTATAAATACCTACATGTATATTCTAGCGATCGTATCAACACTTACCTTATTTAAATGGTGCCAACGTGTCGTCTCAGTGGTGACACAAACTTCCTTTTCATTCGTGACATATTGTTCTCGATCTGACAAGCAGAGTGCGATAATTGGCTGGTTAACCTTTAGCCTGCTGAGCAAACTATTTTTACAGAATTTTTCACCTACTACATTTTCAAATTTCAAAGTGCATGTATAATCAATGTGTCTACCAATATACAATCAGGGTGTCAAACTGTTTGGATCCTGATGCATAAGTCAGGAGCGTAGCTGAATCCAAATGTAATGTACGCACCCGGCCTATCTAAGAAATAATGACGTCATGAATATTAATAAGATTATTTTTTATAATGGCATATGAACCACAAGACATTTTGGCTCAGGCAGAAGCTGTAGAATCAGATCTGTATTACACCATAAGCAAACAGAGCAGACCCTGATCAGACGTCTGATCTGGGTCTATTCTGTTTGCAGATGCGTGAAAATGCGCTTACATGATAAAGGGTTAACCATTTACCCGATTTAAACATAATAATTAATGGCATGTGTTAGTGTGTTATCCTTCTGAGACTCATGCATATTCCGTTTATTATCGTCGGTAATCTTCGGATAAATTTCCGAAGGTACATGTACATGTACGTATAAGAATGCGCCGTTGAGCCTCAAATTTCTTACAAACGCATTTTTCTCACCGTGCAAAAAAGGCGCGCACATTATTCTCACAAAAGTGAGAAGATTGCGTTCGGACCACATGGGGGGACCTAGCATCAGAACACAATTTTCTTACTAGATCAAACTCATTTTCTCCTTATAGGGAAAGGAACTTAGAAAACTTCGCAATCGCTTGAAAAATTAAAAATCATAAAATTTATCAAAATCAGTATGAAGCACAAGATTGTAATGTGTTTTTGTTTGTTTGTTTGTGATTATGTTCGCAATTGAGCCTAGAAACTGCAGTAAAATGCCTTGCAAAGTTGGTAGACCGAACCTCTCCGTTTTGCAATAACTACTCACTTTGCAATATAATCTTGAACTTAGTTATGTTCTTTGCACAACGGCTAGTTATTGCAAAGTGGGTTGTAACAATGCATTTATCAGTAAACCACATAACATTTAGTTCCTTATTCCCAACTCCAACCCGCCACCTTCCCTTGTATACTTGATATGAAACTTTGATAAATTGTTGATAATAAAGCTTGTTGTTTTGTGTCATTTGTCGCATCGTTGACTTGATGAGAGGAATACAAACGCAAATACATGTATACATTCATTGATAGACTGTGATATTGTGGCGTCACAGGCAACGAAACTGGTACTGACCGGTCACTATTCCAGTGTGATACAAGTATCATTTAGCTATGTTTTCCTTGCAGTATAGGTGTATATAATCTGACATCCCCGATGAAGCCGAAAATAAATGTAATTGTATTCAATATATATGATGCCGGTTGGACAAGGCCAATTATGCTATCAAAATGTCGTTTTATTTGTTGTTTGTCTAACAGCAATAGTATGATGTGATTGTCAAGGTTGAAGTTATTGCTTCAATCCAAGACGGACAAGTCAGTCATGTTACAACGCAACAGTTATAATTATTATCATTATTATTCACGTAGCATAAGTTGAGTACAATTGCACTTTTATAAAAAACAGCAATAGTTAATTTGATTTCATATTTTTGTTTTATCATTGTGTAAATCTACATGTATGTGCTCATTTTATGCGTATTAAGTGAGTTTTAAGTGAGGTTTCTGCGGTTGCTAAAAGGTTTTTGTTTGCTATACAAGTGCATGCATTGTTCATTTAAGTGTGTTCAAATATGTTTAATGTTGTTGTTCTATTGTTTATATCATAATTGTTGCTAATCAAAGCCACTAAGGAAAGCATTAAGACACCTTTGAAGAATAAAGATCTGGGGTCGTATTCCGAAACCTAAGTATTTAGCATATTAAAAGAAAATAAAAATCAAGCAAATTATCTTACCTGCATATTCACATGAGAAAAATGCGCTCGTACCTACAGCCCAAGGCGAACACACCAACGCATTTTTTCCAAGCAGAAGAGTGAGAAAAATACACACGCGTTTTTATCTCGATGATAATATTGCGGTTTTTTTTTCGCACGGTGAAAATATTGCGCGCGCATTTCCTTACGTGAGACGAATGCGTTTGTAAGAAATTTGAGGCTCAACGATGCGCTATAATCCTGAATACAATCCCCGTGGAACATGATTATTTTTGTTTGCTATTTTTTGGTCACAGAATATTACGAACAATCCCGATAAACACACTGAAAATTAATCGAGTCTCAGGTCAAATTTGGAGAGCAATAATAAGGAAAATACAGAACGACATTGAGCCGTTATGTTTTGCAAGATAAAGGGGTGATAGATAGATAGATAGATAGATAGATAGATAGATAGATAGATAGATAGATAGATAGATAGATAGATAGATATATATAGAGAGAGAGAGAGAGAGAGAGAGAGCAGAGACCAGAGACCAGAGACCGAGAAAGAGCAGATAGATAGAGATATTTACCCGGACAGTGACTACATGATTTACACCCTGCGTTAAGCAGTCACATTCTTCTCTACTAGACTGCGTTAAGCAGTCACATTCTTCTCTACTAGACTGCGTTAAGCAGTCACATTCTTCTCTACTAGACTGCGTTAAGCAGTCACATTCTTCTCTACTAGACTGCGTTAAGCAGTCACATTCTTCTCTACTAGACTGCGTTAAGCAGTCACATTCTTCTCTACTAGACTGCGTTAAGCAGTCACATTCTTCTCTACTAGACTGCGTTAAGCAGTCACATTCTTCTCTACTAGACTGCGTTAAGCAGTCACATTCTTCTCTACTAGAATTCCGGTTTAGAGGATTTTACTGTACTCAGACTTTTTCGTTTCTAATACTATAGAAGACAAACTATTTTTGTACTATCATGTATATCAGTAAGTTAGGCAATGCATTAACCCATTTGCGCCCAGTGGATTCTTCCATGCTTATATATTGGATAAGTCCATTTTTTTTTATCTAAGTGATGCCTGGTCTAAATTTTCATGTTCGTTTTGCTTTATATTGAAATTCTTATCAACAAACAGTGTAGACTCTGATCAGACGCCGCATTATGCGGCGTCTGATCAGAGTCTACACTGTTTGCCTATTTCTCATATATGGGGTCGTGGGCACACATGGCTAGATTTCAACCCTTTGCTCCACATATACTCGTTTGCAAACAGGCTACTCCTTTAGGAGTTGAGGATCTACTCCGGTTGTGGGATAATGTAGATCTGATTCTGTAGTGTCTGCCATGTCATAAGTGCCATCTGTTCACTTACCATTATAATGAAATCATCTAATTAATATTCATGGTTTCATTATTTCGTGCATGATTCATGGAGGATTAATGTTCTTGTATTTCACTTGGTTATCGCACTGAATATGATAGCATGGTGCTACATAGTATTACAGGAGTGTACATGTATGTGATATTTGATTATTAACTCTATACACCATAAATACGCGTGTCTACGCATGTGCATATACAGTACAGCCTCTCTAAAAGGGCCACTAAATAACATCAAGTAGTTTGTGTTAAGTGCAGGTGGCTGCTTAAAGCAAATTGAAAGTAGGAGCGTTCTGTTTTACTCTCACCTTGCTTTAAGCATTCGCCTGCCCTAAATACCAACTGTAATTAACACAATTTAGTGGCCGTTATAGAGATGTTTTTACTGTAGAGTGGTCCGTGGACCAAGATCAGATGGCTCATATGGGAGTCATCTAATTAGAGCATGCTCTGTTTGCTTTAAGGTATAGACATGATTCTACTCTTTCTGATATGTCCAAACATTCCTGTATCCATGTGCTATTATTGCCATTAATCTAATTAATATTGATGACGTCATTATTTCTTTACACGAAGATTCATCGAGTAAATGGTTAATACAGATTTAACCCTTTCCTTCATATAAACGTGTTTTCACGCATTTGCAAACAGAGTAGACCCAGATCAGACGGCTCCTAGAGGAGCCGTCTGATCAGGGTCTGCTCTGTTTGCTAATATAATTTGATAGATCTGTTTCTTTACTTTCTAAAATGTCTACACTGCTCCATCTTCCAGATTTCTGTATACTTATTATGTTAATGAATATTATGTAGGTATTGAAATTTGGCCTAAACACAGAACAGGGAAAGGGTTAAAGATAGGGAGCATGGATGAACTCGGATTTCAGGTGTGGATAATTTAGAGCAATGCTAACGAGCATTTGCAAACTACATGGTTTTATAGTTACCAACTCTTTTCATGCTGAATCCTTTTGGCACCTAATTTTAAATTGTCGTCTGCAAACAACTTTTGTTAAATTATTCGGTAAAATAAAGAAATGGGACAAAGAAATGCAAATTTCAAAGGAATAAACCACATATATAGAAAGTTTGAGACAAAAAGTGAAGTCCCTGATCAGACGCTGCCTTGAAAAGTCGGCGTCTGATCTTGGACTGCACTATTTGTTGTGGTGCATATTTGCGACATTGACGGTGAAAGGGTTAACCCTTTCTCTATTCTGTATTTACTCGAAATTTCAACATCTTCTGAACATTCATGGGGAAAACAGTTACAACGAAATATGGAAGATCGAACATTATAGCCAATTTAAAAATAAAAATAAAGAAGCATATCTTTCAAATTCCATCAGCAAACAGAGCAGACCCTGACCAGACGGCTCCTATGGGAACCGTCTGGTCTGGGTCTACTCTGTTTGTATATGCATGATAATACGATTATATGAAGTAAAAGGTTAACGCGCCTTAAACGACATTTGCAAACCGTTTGGGTCCAGATGAGACGTCGAGTAACTCTGCGTCTCATCAGGATCCAAGTTGTTTGACCATAGGTCGATAGTTTCTCAAAGGTTTGATCGAACTGGAAATCAGTGAAAAGTTTATTAAATCAGAAATTGGATCGACAATTATAAACCATTTACTCATTGAATATCAATACATTGTATATGTATAAGAAATTATGACGTCATAAATAATAATTACGTTATTTTATTTTTCAAATGGCTTATTAACACATGAAATGTCCACCCGAGCAGAAACTGTAGAATCAGATTTGTATTATATCATAAGAAAGCAGAACAGGTCATGACCAGACCGCTTCTACAGGAGCCGTCTGATCTGGGTCTACTCTGTTTGAAAATGAATAGAATATAAGCGTATTTATGGTGTAAAGGGTAAATTGGGCTCGGAGATGGTTCAGAGAATAAATAAAGTGTATGTGATATGTACGTCAACCTGTCTTAAGTGACCATTAAAAAGAGATATACATCTGGGTCTTAAAATCTCCTTTTCTGTATTTACTGCTCCTTTTCGCTAAATTAATTCAAATAGGTTGGGTCTAAAAATACCCAGTAAGGAATGAGTTTATACGTATCGAAAGTACATAATCACGTTTGACCTGCATCTGTTCCTATGGTCACTAAATGAATAGTCGTTTAAGACAGATTCAACTTTATATAAATATGCAACGGGCGTCATGGAACAAGGCATACTTGGACGTGAGAATTGTGTTTCAACAAAACATTAATTCAAATAGTTTTATTCCATATACTCTGGGTACTGTTATGAATAACAACAAGAGAACAAAGTAATAGCATGGACAAATATATACAACAAAAGAAAATAAACAGAGTAATGGCATGGAACATTATATACAACAAGAGAAGATAAACAGAGTAACGGCATGGGAAATTATAACGACAGATCAATTGATATACTACTGATTCGTAAGGCTCGGTCAATCCCAATATGTCGGCAGTTCTACATACATGTAATACATGTACTCTAACTAAAGTACAGTAAAATCTTTATTATTCGATCACTAAAAACATATCGTTATCGATCTTTGAGACAGGTGGCAGCTTAATGCATGGTGAAAGTCACACAGAAAACTCCTCTTGGAGCGTTCTGCGTTACTTTCACCATACATTAAGCAGCCACCTGCCTAAACGGGTCTAAATTCTTCAATACAAAAAAGTCGAATAATCGAGATTTTACTGTATATCTAACTTTGACCTAACCCATTCCTCCTATATTTTAGACCCAACCTCTTTGAATGAATCTAACCAAAAGAAGCATTTACTAGAGAAAAGTAAAATTTTAGAATTCTGTAATTTGAAACAATTGTGATAAATAGAGCATTTGCTCCTATAGGAGCAAATGCTCTATTTATCACAATTATTTCAAGAAGTGGTTATTACAGAGGCGTAGAAAGGCATATTTATGGAGGAAAGGGTTGATTTCTAGAACTTTCAGTGCCAGTATTTTCGTCTGCTGGACAGTTTCGGCTGCCACAAGTATTAGGATTGACGCTTGTTCAATTGCTTTATAAATAAATAAGCGGAGTGTCCAACAGTTTGGGTCCAGATGAGACGCCAACTTAATCGGTGTCTAATCTGGAATATCCAAACCGTTTGCATATGATTTGACTGGCCTGGCACTGAAACAGAGCAACAGATAAAGGTGCGTGCTCAAATACGAAAATCCTCATTTCTCTACCAAACCGTACATTTGACATCTCTTAAGAATAGTCTTGGTTCTAAACATTGGTCACAACGTAAGGTTGGCTGGAGAAATAAAGGAGTTATTTGTGAACAAAATACGCATCCATCTGGACGTCTGAACTGCATGGTGACAGTATCGAATATTTCCTGCACTTGGAGGGCATAGTATACATTGTGTTGGTAATGTGAATTTTAATGTGTTAACCCTTTTCCTTGTTGAATATTCCTGAAATAATGATTTAACCCATTCCCCCATAGGCTATATTTAGATCCAACCACTTTAAACAAATCTACCGAAAAGGAGCGTTAACTGGAGAAATGGAAAATTTTAGATTTTTATAGTATGAAATTATTGTGATAAATAGAGCATTTGCTCCTATAGAAGCAAATGCTCTATTTATCACAATGGTTTCAACAGATGATTTTTACAGAGGCGTAGAAAGGTGTATTTGTGGATTACACAGGATGTTGTCAATGAAGTATTGGTAGATACTGTAGAGTCATATATATAATTATTTTCTAAGCAAATAGGACAGACCCAGATCTTTATATAATCGCATTACGACCAAAGGATTTTAAGGTGGCAGAAACTATAGAATCACTTCAATATTTTATCACACGAAAAAGAGAGTAAACTGGCCAGACGGCTGCTACAGGGACCACCTGATCTGGGTTAACTGTTTGTAAAGGCGAGGAAAGGCGTATCTTTGAACCATAATTAGCCAGTGGATAATTTATACATCAAACTCGGTCTCCCGCGTGTACCTGTATGTGTCTGACTAAACTTCTTCTTTCAATAAATGACTTTACACACACATCACACTTATAAATTATGGTCTTTCTCCTGTATGAATCATCGCGTGCCTTGCTAAATCTTTCTTTTGAGGAAATGATTTTTTACAAACATTACACTCATAAGGTCTCTCTCCTGTATGAACCCTCTTGTGCAGGATTAAAGATGAAGCTACTGAAAATGACTTTTCACACATATCACACTTGTGAGGTCTCTCTCCTGTATGAACCCTCTTGTGCTTGATTAAAGCTGAAGGGCCAGAATATGACTTTTCACACACATCACACTTGTAAGGACTTTCCTCTGTATGTAGCCTCATGTGATTAATAAGATTTGATCGACAATTAAACGACCTTTCACACATATCACACTTGTGAGGTCTTTGTTCAGTATGTGTTAACGTATGCCTCAGTAAAGAACTTTGAATAGTAAATGACTTTCCACACACGTCGCATTTGTAAGGTTTCTCTCCTGTATGTATTCTCATGTGACATTTTAAATTTGATTGATAGGAAAAAGACTTTCCACACATATCACACTTGTAAGGCCTCTCTCCTGTGTGTACACGCATGTGACTGTCTAATCCCGCTCGCCGAATAAATGACTTTTCACACAAACTACAGTTATAAGATCTTTCTCCACTATGTATCATCATATGAGTGAGTAAACTTTCTTGGTGACTGAATAACTTACCACACAAATCACACTTGTAAGGCCTCTCACCTGTGTGTACCCTTGTATGCCTGCGTAAATCTGATTTCCGAGTAAATGTCTTCTCACAAACGTCACAGTTATATAGTCTCTCTCCTGTATGTACCGCCATGTGAGTGAGTAAATTTGATTTGTTGGTAAACAACTTTTCACACACATCACACTTGTAAAGTTGCTCTCCTGTGTGTATCCTTGTGTGACTGACAAGGTTTGATTTAGAAGCAAATGACTTGTCACAAACGTCACACTTGTAAGGTCTCTCCCCCGTATGAAACCAGGTGTGCTGTAATAAATGCGAGCTATTAGTAAATGCTTTTTCACATACATTACACTTATAAGGGTTTTCCCCGGTGTGAATTTTCGTGTGTGAACGGAAACTGGCTTGATAAATAAATGTCTTTCCACACACGTCACAGTTGTAAGATGATTTAGATCTCTCTTCTGCATGTAACTTTGTATGTTTGAGTACAGAATATCGCGTAGTAAACGACTTTCCACACACGTCACACTTGAAAGGTTTCTCTCCGTTATGTTTATTCATGTGACGAACTAAATTCGCTTTAGACAAATACGACTCTCCACATACATCACACTTATGCGGTTTTTCTCCTGTATGTATCTTCGCATGCCTGAGTAAATTTGATTTTAAATTAAATGACTTTTCACACACTTCACAGCTGTAAGGCTTCTCTCCAGTATGTACCCTCTTATGCCTTAGTAAATCGTTTGAATCAAAGAATGACTTTCCACATACACCGCACTTGTAAGGTTTCTCTCCTGTATGTATCCTTGTATGTCTAAGTAAACAGTTTTTCTGAGTAAATGCCTTTCCACACAAATCACACGTATAAGGTCTCTCGTCTGTAAATACCATCTTAGATTAGTAAATCTGCTTCTTCCTTAAAAAAAATAAAATGCATGTACACAACTCACAACTGTAAGATACTTCTCATGTATATATCCCCTATGGTTGACAAGGCCAACCTTTTCAGTAAATGACTTTTCACGAACACCACACATGTAAGGGAGTTCTCCTGTATGTATCAGGGTATGCCGGTGGTTGTTCAAAATGTCACAATGCCTAATATTGAATATCGGAGTTACGTCCCATTAAATAAACCACTGACAAAGAAATTGATGCAGTAAATAGTTCAGAGGCTAAGGTCAAAGGTCCCAGTGCCGTAAATCTGGTAAAATCACAGTTGACAATGTCGTAAATCCTCAAGTTCTTGATGTTTTGCACGTAGTTGAATAGTTTCTAAGGTCACTTAATATGCAGATGTTAAACATCAAATCGCTTTAGTAAGGCTGTAAAATAAGTGTGCCATCTAAACAACTATGGGTAACTGACTCAGCTTATTCTTAGTACTATTGTAACGTGACTCACATACACACATATATCTATATACATGTACTGTTTAATGAGTTATGTCATCGATGATTATCTTTGAAGCGTGTCAAAGTGCCATATCAACGGTAATGCACACTTCCTTTTCAATCAGGACAATTTGTTCTGTATCTGTCGAAAAGAATGTGTTAATTAGCTGATCACACAATTTATGGCGTAAAATGACGGATGACGCTCTTTAATTGGTGATTGGGAGGAAATCATTAACCCCCAGAGTGCGGGACACGAGTTACTAATGGCATACAAGATACAAACTACAAGTTACAAGAATCTTTCTTTTGAGTCGGTTGTATACCAAATAATATTAGCTACAATAAGCTAATGTAGGCAATAAGCATCATTTCTAAGCGTCAATATAAGTTAACCCTTTCCCTCATACAAACGTGTTTTCACGCACTTGCAAACAGAGTAGACCCAGATCAGACGGCTCCTAGAGGAGCCGTCTGATCAGGGTCTGCTCTGTTTGCTAATAGAATTTGAAAGATCTGTTTCTTTGCTTTCTAAAATGTCTACAATGTTAAACCTTCCATATTTCTTTATGACTGTTTTGTCCATGAATATTCATTAGGTAATGAAATTTGTAATAAACATAGAACAGGGAAAGGGTTAACAAATACGAACAAGATAACATGATTAATGAATCCTAGTCAAATATGAGTCAATTCGTTTGTAAGACTACAGTATAATTATACAATTGTTATTGTTTAACACTCCCGCCAATTAACCCATTCTCTGTTCTATATTTAGTCCAAATTTCAATACCTACTGAATATTCATGGACAAAGTAGTAATAAAGAAATATGGAAGGTGGAACACTGTAGCCGTTTTAGACAGTAAAGAAACCGATCTCTCAAATTCTATTAGGAAACAGAGCAGCCCTGATGAGCAAATGCCTATAAAGGCGTTTATAAGAAGGAACGGATTAATAGTTATGCTAAGAAAGCTGAAGTATGGTTAATTCATAGGCACTGTCATTATCAATATTTTCTATTTATACATGTATATACAGTGAAACCCCGCTAATGCGACCGCTTAATAAACAGCCACTGATGTCGTCTAAGCAGGTGGTTGCTTAATGCAGGACGAAAGTTATGCAGAAAGCTCCTATAGGAGCTTTCTGCATAACTTTCGTCCTGCATTAAGCTACCACCTGCCTCTGCCACCCAGAATTATGCCCCTTTTTGGTGGTCGCATTAGCGGGGTTTTACTGTACTTATATGTGATATATTATTTCATGAAACCAATATTAGTAACACTCCATTATAGGATTGCTCCTAGTCATGGTTATCGTAGCATCGCCATAGACTTTAGGGTCCTCATGACACATTTTGAGCATGTCCCCAAAAATAAGTGTGTCCCAGCTATGTTTTGTTTAACGGTGTCCATGGTAACCCGAGGTAATTTTCGAAACTACCCTGGTTCAGAAAATGCGTCATAACTTTACCTTTAGAGGTAATAGAAGAACAAAACAAGTACCAAAGTAAAGCAGAGACGGTTCTAGGACATTAGCCCACCCGGACCACAGCCCACCCGGATGACAGCCCACCTTTTCTCTAAGGGCGGACATTAGACCACTCGTGTTTTTGAGGGGCGGACATTAGCCCACTCGGTGTTTTGAGGAGGGCGGACATTAGCCCACTCGTGTTTTTTTGATGGGCGGACATTAGCCCACTCGGACAAGAGACCACTCGCGCTGAATATTAACGAGGCGGACATCAGCCCACCCGGACATTAGACCCCTCATCATTTGCTCACCTATTTCTGTATGTCTGTAAGGCCAAATGACTGTAAAAATAATATCTTCGACTTTAGATCGGAGCAAAATATCACACAAATTTTATTTTTCGGTAATGTTCGAACAAGTACGTTGAACTACAAGATAATGGTCCGAAATGTTACGGACCAGGGGTAAAAATAATTCCCAGACGAGTCGACTGCAGATAAATCAAAACAATCTTAGAAGGAATATTGACCTTTATTTTAAAGAAGGTGTTAATATCTGACTCCGCGTGTTTGACTGAAACACTCGTCTACAGGTGTGATAATCCAATTAATTACATTCACGTGGTTGATAATCCAATTAGATGGGTATGCTGAGCTTTATCCTGCTGTTTGTAAGTAATTAAAGGTAATTATCGGTTCGAAAATAATTTGCGTGTGTTTTTCATTCATTCATATTCATACTCAGTACTCAATAATAAAACAAAAATATTCTTAACCCTTTCCCTAATATAAACGTGTTTTCACGCATTTGCTCCTAGTGTAGCCGTCGGATCAGGGTCTGCTCTGTTTGCTAATAGAATTTGAAAGATCTGTGGCATGCGCGTGTTCATTGTATCAGTTGAATAGACCTAAGATGTCGATTATCTCAGTGTTTCACAAATCTTCACCTATTTCATTAAAAAAAATCTGTTTTAATTTGGTGTATACAGAGAAACTCTAACATTCCCGCATCAATTGTTTCAGAAATTCGGCTATAGGTTTATACATTGCCCGGCAACGGAAGTGATTGTATTGAAAGCAGTGTTCGTGTTTATTAAATAGAAATAAATTTGGGGAATAAATAAATAACAGTCGTTCAATGTACAGTATCAACCACTTACAGTATTTTTCAGGTTGTAGCTAATAATCCATGATTTATCAAACAGAGCAGTGCAATGAAACATAAACAAACATTATAACTAAGATAATTAGGGGCCAAACATCCTCGGTCCTAAAGAGACTATTTTCTGTAACATAAAGAGCCAGTAAAAGTAGCTGAATATTTGATAAATCATGGGTAATTACAACGACTTTCAACTTATTGGGAGTGTGAATAAACACATATTATAATCTCGAGGGGTCTAATGTCCGGGTGGGCTGATGTCCGCCTCGTTAATATTCAGCGCGAGTGGTCTATTGTCCGAGTCGGCTAATGTCCGCCCATCAAAAAAACACGAGTGGGCTAATGTCCGCCCTCCTCAAAAACACGAGTGGGCTAATGTCCACCACCCCTGAAAAACACGAGTGGTCTAATGTCCGCCCTTAGAGAAATGGTGGGCTGTCATCCGGGTGGGCTGTGGTCCGGGTGGGCTAATGTCCGTTTACCAGCAGAGACATATACAAATGTAGTTTAAATATGATATATGATCTTATTAATATTCATAAATGAATATTTATAATTGTGCATGAACAGTCACCGTCGTTACCCATTAGCCTGAATATTTATAATGGTGCATGAACAGTCGTTACCTATTAGCCTGAATATTTATAATGGTGCATGAACACCAGTTTTAGGCAGGTGACTGCTTAATGCAGCGTGAAAGTCATGCTGAACGCTCTTAGAGGAGCTTTCTGTATGATTTTCACCCTGCATTAAGCTGCCACCTGTCTCCAAGACCGATATCTATACTTTATTCAACGTCCGGTTTAGAGAAGTATTACTGTGTATATAAAGTGTCTTTTTTATAATTAAATAACAATGGTTTCAAACTACAAAATTCTAAAAACAATTATTTTCTCTAGTTAATGCTCCTTTTTGGTAGATTCATTCAAAGAGGTTGGGTCTAAAAATAGCCTATGGAGGAAAGGGATAAGTCGCCGATCTATTCGATGTATCATCTGTATCCAAACTGTTTGCACGTGCTAATGCGGATTCTAGCTCAGCTGACAAAAGGTTATTTACAATCATGATATACAATTCGAAATGATAGTGTCATTAGAGCTGATAATGTCAACACCTTACTCCTGGCGAGGCTCCTTTAGTTTGTTTCCAATAGTTTTGACCCAGAGCAGACGCCAAATACGTAAAATTTAAACCCATGCGTCGCCCGTGTATTACATATACGACACCGGTTCGGGTCAAACGAGATGAGTAATATTGTAAACATATTTATCAGACGATATATTGTGTGCAGACGACATTTTCGTAGCAGGTGTCAGATAAGTTGCAATTCACAGCTACGATATATTAACGCTTAACCTGTTGACTTATTGAAATTAGCTCCAGCCTTTCTGAATATTTATTATACAAAATTTGCATCAACATTTATCACTGGTAAAAACAAGTGTTATGTCAAACAGTGGAGACCCTGATAAAAAAAACTCCCTTAGCAGCCCTTTGGTATTGGTATTCACGGTGTGCAAATGTCTAATATACTAGATTCCGGTAATTAAATGGTTAAAGGATATTGTATCATATGCGAAAACGCCTCCTGTAATGTGACAGAGAAACTGGCACTCGGCGTGAATGTGAATGCTGTTGATTGTTACAAGGGAGGGTGCTTTATGAATATATAATTTGAAATAAAAATGTGACAACTATGAGT